>CM017559.1:66216704-66261704 GCA_007844125.1 Sinonovacula constricta | reverse complement strand
ACAACACTGACGTTAGATACAAATATGAAAAGGACATCCTGCCTTGTGCTTTTAACTGACTTTAACTGATAATAATTTAATATATTGCTTACATTGTGGACATAGCGCAGCTGCCGAGAAGGAATACCAAACGATAAAAGTCAAATAGTTTTTAGAACCGGAGGGTTAAAATTGTTGTCTTAGTCTCGTAGAATTGTTAGCAAACTAAATTTAATGAACTTCTATTCCCATCATAGTTCAGCCTTAAAAAAAACATCATCAACATGTTGAACATTTCTTTAGAAGTTGACGAATACAGGCTTTTTTATCTTGATGCCACTGGGAACTTGTTAATTTTATGGATTCTGCGGTCTTTGTCAGTTTAGTTCTTGTCAATGTGATTAGCTGTTACGTCTCCCAAAACATGTACAACCAAAACATGTACAACCAAAACATGTACAACCAAAACATGTACAACCAAAACATGTACAACCAAAGACACAAGACAAATATGTTCTCGCATAATGGAATGTCACTGAGTGTAATAATAAAACAGAAAGGTATTATACAGTAGTGTATCCTTTTGTTGTTATGGATATTGTGGTAATTAAAACTGAAATGTTTGAATCCAGTTAAATTAATCATTAAATAACACAAATTGACTGTTGCAAACCATAGACATTACATTATGCTTGTAAGTTTCAGCAGTCAGGTAGAGATCCTGACACCTCAGAATCCATTCTTTTATCGGGACGTGATGCGCTACGATTTGGTAAGTGAAAACTTGCCTCATGCTTACCCAGAAGTGGGAAGTGACTACCCAGGTAAGACTATATCCTCTATGTAAGGAGATTTGTTACAATGAATGTTTTCACTTTTAGAGTCAAGTTTGGTAAAGTACTTTTGTTATACTTGTTGACGCTATGGCTAGCATTATTAGTGCCTGCAGAAGAACAAGAAGATAGCTTTGCTTCTCCATCCAGTCTTTCTTTTTTCATCATTTCTTTTCGTCGCTTCTGGATACCACTATCCTAGAGTAAGTAACCGAATTCCCTTTAGATAGTGACTTCTATATCCAATACCTCTGTGCAGCTAATAGTACATTATTTAATCGAGGCGTTTTTGTCTTTGTTTATAATCTCCATAGGGGCGAACTTATATATACAATTACACGTGACATTTTGCCAAGGTACACGCGATGTAATCTATCTAGGCAGGAGTTTACACGAATGATATAAAGCCCGCTTAGATTTATAAAACAAAATTTAAATTTGATGTGAGTTACTTTTAAGTATATTAATTTAAGAAGAAAAGTGAAAAGTAAAATAGATAATAAATATTGTCGATACAATTACTTATTCTTCAGTTACATATTCCTGATGTTGTATTTACTTAAAAAAAGACAACTATTTTAGTATATATAGATATATATAGATATATATATATATATATATATATATATATATATATATAGATATATATATATATATATATATATATATATATATATATATATATATATATATATATATATATATATATATATATATATATATATATATATATATATATATATATATAATATATATATATTATATATATAAATTTTAAGTAAATACAACATCGGGAATATGTAACTGAAGAATATATATATATATATGATAACATAATATATATGATGTGCATTATTAAGTAGAAAATGTAATTTGGCTTTATCTAACGCAAAACATATATTTCAATTTTAACACAATTATTGAAAACAAAAAAAAGAAATAGGAAATGCGCACTACTAAAGAATATTACACTCTTATTACTGTGACTGTTGAATTGGTCGATTTCATTGGATACTTACTGTAATACAAGTATTACCGTTAACTTACCATTACTTACCGCCTTGTAACGGTCAGACGACAAAAGGACCGATTGGGCTGCTTCAACCTGATTTGTGGAGCGCTCCAACCTCGCACTTCCTGTGAAATGTGTGTTAAATATATATATTTATGTGGGGTGGTGGTGGTGGTGGTGGTGTGTGCGTGCGTGTGCGTGCGTGCGTGTGTTTGTATGTGTGTGTGTATGTGCACGTGTGTGCGTGTGTGTATGTGTGCGTGCGTGCGTGTGTGTATGCGTGTGTATGTGTGTGTATGTGTGCGTGCGTGCGTGCGCGCGCGTGCGTGCGTGCGTGCGTGCGTGCGTGCGTGCGTGCGTGCGTGCGTGCGTGTGTGTGTGTGTGTGTGTGTGTGTGTGTGTGTGTGTGTGTGTGTGTGTGTGTGTGTGTGTGTGTGTGTGTGTGTGTGTGTGTGTGTGTGTGTGTGTGTGTGTTATACTAAGGGACACTTTATATAAATAAGCTTAACATTTGGTTTGGTCTCTACTCGAAAAACGCTCACGGGCTGTAGACATTTTAGTGTAAATAAACACAAGTGAACAATAATAAAATGTATACTACAATTGTTTCCTATTTTGATAGCTTTCCCTGCAACACACGCCTTCAATCTGTTCCGAACTTTAAAACCCAACCATTACATTTACGTCGCCATAAGTGATTATACAATCGTATTTCATCAAAATAAAAATGATGTCAATATTGTAAGTAATAATAAAATGAAGAAAGAGTACGATTGTAACAGTATCATCTATATAGCTATTACATTATATTAGATAAATGATACATTTCACTGTGAGTATAATTAATCATTTATAATGCGAATAGTAGAAAGTTCCTATGTCGCCGTTGACTAGGATGCAATCAATGACAGTCTTTCCTGACGAATGATTGACACGGACTAGCCATTTCTTCTCACACTTCACCAGAGACACAATATTTAAACATTTACAAGAGTGCTCTGTAAAGATGACTACATCAGTTTACGGGGAGCAAATCTTAGTGTTTGTTATACGCTTTGGAACTTAGGTAATAAGTTGTGACTGTAAATGTCGTAAGCTTTTAAATATTTTAGATGGAATTATTTAAAATTACAGACCGCAAATAAAGTCTTACGTGTGAAGACATCTAAACTCCTCTTTGACAAGGCATGTTTATTTACGACACCTGCAAGGACGAGGAAATAAAAAAAACTCGGGTGACGATAGTTAACACAATATAAATCATCGTTTTCTATTAAAATAATGTTGCTTTCAACGGAAGTAATTGATACACGAGTCATATGCGGTAAGGAACAGGCCTGCGTTATAAACATGTCATAATGCTTTAGAACATTATTTTTTATTTATGAAATATGAAATGCAACTTATCACTGCGTGAGTTCGAGTCCCGGTTGGGGCGAGGTTCTACACAGACATATATCTGGGGTCGTCCTCCACCAATAATTAGCCGGACGTCGCCAATATAACCAGAAATGTGTCGGTGACATGTAACAAAAAATAAAGCAAACATAACAGTTAATACGAAAAACACAATTATTGTGCGAGGATGATATCCCGTTTGTGTAACATGCTGACTTGGTTAGATGGCAGAGATTCAATGTGCCAAGATTGATTTTAAAGTTCGTCTACACCAACAAAACGACAATATGGATAACGTCATATATAAAAGTCGTGACGTCATTGTAAACAATGTTCTTACTTGTTTTCAGGTGTCATATTACTCTCGTTAACTGATTTGACTTGGAACACTAGATTGTCGGAGAAACAACCTTATCAAATTAGACATATGTCAGAGGAGAAATGTAATCGCTAGTAGCCTTATTATAGATAGTAATCTTGATAGGATAAATGGAATGATAGAAAACAGTTCATGCACGGGACTGTCGAGTGTATTTACAGCTGTGACCTGTAGGAGGGACAAATCTGAAGAAACCGACCTATACTCATGATTAGGTTTACAACGAAGAAAGGACAACATAGTACGTTACCAGTTAAAACGTAGTTGGCGTAAAACTTGTAACATATCTGCTAAATGAATAACGCTATATAATCCAACATTTAGTGTTTAAGACACTTATAAGACGACACCGACATATTCATTATAAATTGAAATTATATTTTAATTCAAGTTGAGTTTGTTTGCTAAAAAAACTGGTAATAAATTTAAACCTTGTTTTGATGTTGTTTTTAACAAGAGTTCATTACTACGTATGCATGTAAAAGCGTGGTAAAAAATAAGTATTTCGCCTCATATTTACAATAAATTACTTAGCTCATAAGAAAACACATTTTAAATACGAAATTATTACCCAAGAGTTGGGTTTATGTGGTGACTCGTATATCGCTGCATACAGTGTCTCTCAATTTGTATTTCTCAGAGCCTTCATTACGTCTGGGATCCCTCGATATTCATCCGCACTTTCTTGGGATACGATAACGGTCTAGTGAGAACTTTACTAAGTCTAGTGACACAATTTACACACTACTTACACTGTTTATGTTAATTGTTTCCACTACTGTCTCACAAAGGTTGGACCTATTGAGGCGAATACCCAGAGTCAACATTGAAATCGGTGTCAATGTCAACGTATTACTTATGTTTAAATTTTAAATTATTTAAATTATCTTTATAACATTTGATCATTCTTTGGACTTCATTGTTAAAAATAAAATGCAATAACATGAACACTAAAATGACGATATATCGGAAATAACTTGAATAGGTCTATTCATTTAACATTTAATCTCGTTGTGTTTTCCTTCTGTATTTAGGTTTGTGGAGACAGATGCTGCTGGCCAATCAAGGCCACGAAACCTGCGTGCAGAGTGGACGATATACGAACATTTGCATACATAAATTTATGAAAAACTGTATGGATTACTAACTGACATCATTTAATAAAGCATTCAAATATGTCATAGTTATTCCGTGTGTAGTCAGTTTGACCTAACTGACGGTTACATTGTAACCGTCGTCATGTTGAGGCATGAAATGCACGAAGCTCAATTGGAGCTCCTCGGGCAATTCCGTCCTAGGGACAGTCATCCCTCGGATGTTTCTGATGCAATGATTCTTATAGGAAATCGCTATCATTTTGTCCGCTGGAAGAAGAATACGCCATAAAAAGTTCTCCAGAAACTTGATAGGTGTAGGGTCTAGACTTATTTCATCCTATAAACTTTCATTTATCGATTTAACTGTTCATATCTCGTTTTAACTGTTCACATCTCGTTATATATACAACTGTTACTGCATTTTTAGTACAGATAACAAAGCTTTTATCTTTGTGAATTTATGACGTCATAGACACCGGCATGTTACCTGACATATAAGGACTGTAAGGGTATTCCTTTTCATGTATATCCTTGATGTTTAGAGTTACAGGTTTTGTTAAATGGACATTGAAAATGAAGTCATACGTCAAACAACGTCATGTTTCCTACTGTCATTTCATATCAGACATCTGTTGTTAACTATTTTTTTTTTTATTTTAAATTGAAAAAAAGTTATATCAACTTTAAAAATTGATTTATTATTTTGCGATGAATTTCCATAATCGTCGCAAAATATTCGAGAAATTCTTCCATGTGAAAAAAACACCCATATAACATACGATCGTCCATCATGGCTATTTGCTACCATCTTGAGACAGTTCGATCTAGTTTGTGAGGAATATAATTGTATATGATAACCTTTATAAGTTTGACAGCGAATATTTACATACCTTTTAACATTTTTAAGAGAAATAAATACCGAGTATATGTTACATATTTAGTGTCAAATTAAGTCCCTTGAAACACCGTTATCGGTAAAAATGAAAAACAAAAGGTACATGGCACAGTAACACGTCAATATACTGTTATCTAACTTCGTCATATAAACAAACCTACCGTCGCAATAAAGAATGTTTTACTGAAAATCCTACAACGGTTAGCACGTAATTGGTTTTAACGCGTCTTTATGTATCATTCGGATGGTCATTTCAAACTTCTCAATTAAATTAGGAACGTTTCTGTCAAGCGCCTGAGCGTCATTTCTCTCCTCACAATAATTCGTTTTAATTTTATGCGAGTGGAACTCACAGATTATCTTTTTTCAGTGCACACATTTTAGGGAAAATGTTTTGTTTGTATGTGTTGTTGTTTTTAATTTAGCATAGTCTTCAAATCACGACACATTGAGATGTTACTACAACAAAATATATACATGTTTGACTACATATGTTTTATCATACAAGCACAATTATGATAAATTGACACTCTAAGTTTGTGAAAACGTATTTGGTTTATACAAAAACACGAAATATCGCTTTTTATAAAACGGTAAACTCTTCTTCGAAAGGCTTAGCCGAAAATGCAAACACATGGTATGTACAGCATGCATTTTAAATATAAAACATTTATTTAAAAAAACACACACATACACACAGAAACCTTCGACATTTTAATTTTCACAACCTTCAATTTTTTTTTATTTATTTTTTTTTTATTTTTTTTTTAATTTATTTATTTATTTTTTTTTTTTTTTTTTTTTTTTTTTGCTTTAAAATAATGACATTGTTCTAACAGCACTCATCCTAATATGTTAAGGATGAGTAACTTTCACAACCAAACTATACTGCTTGTCCTGTATATGAGCTCTTCCCACTGATCCCACACACTAAATGTCGCTACCAATTATCAGCTGATTTACACGAGGATGCTTAATTATGTGCCAGCGAGAGTTCGACAGCTTTTTATCTCCCACGTCTTTGCAGGTGTCGTCAACATCTTTGTTTCCTTGTCAAACACGGTTTTATGTTAATTCGCTTTGTTTTCCTAAATAAAAACCCTTCCTGCAACTTTAACCGCCAGGATTGTTCCGTTCACAACTCTCAAATTTCAAAATAAATCACAAAGGCTTACGTTGGTTTGCTCAGTTTCAATTAATACGTAATGCATTAGACAAAAGTGGTTGCAGTATGTTCCTTCATATGTTAAATGTCAAATGAGATACTGGCAAATGTATCTGCACTATAATTATTCAAAGAATTTAAGATGAAGTTCTAATTGCAATAAAACTCAGCTACTTTCGGTTTGCTTCTCGAGAGGTACCCTCTTAAAATAGTAGCATACATCATCTACTTCTAATTGTTTGAAAACTTGACACGGCCTTATTTTATTTTATTTTATTTTTTTATTATTTTTATTATTTTTTTTTTTTGGCAAATGGTTAATTTGAGCATCTTCTATTGGGCTCATTTGCAAATAAATAACTCTACATATGCCAGGATAAAATAGTGTCCCATTATACCTCATATTAATGAACATTGCTTTCCCCGACCAAAAACATGCTGACTGTTAGTGTGACATTAACAATGACATGTTTTTGCCCAGAGTAACCGGTGCTACCTACAAAAAGTTTCTGTTGCACCATTCTTATCGTTCTTTTCGAATAGTGTACGGATACGATTATACGCCGTGATATATAAGAGGTCCCCAACAACACACAGTTCAATCTTTTTTTCTTTTATTTACAGTAATAGCTTCAAGGTGTCCCAAATATAAATCTCAATACGTCAAATGACATAAAAGTGCTACAGCAGGGATAAAGAACATCGGTTAACTGTATGAACATAGAATCTATAAGGGTCTGGTCCGTGGTTTTAAAACCCATGGGTAGCGGACCTATTAGTGCAATCGATAAAGCGTCGGCTCCATGTATGGGAGTTCCCGGGTTCGAACCCGGTCTGCGACATACCAAGGTCGTAAACAATGGTAGTGGTATAGCTTCCTTGCTAACGCTCAAGCAAATGTAACAGTAGTTCCACGACTGGTTGGCCCGGGGTCAGGATGTTGTAACAGGGTATGGTAGAATGCCATGTGTTCACGGCATGCTATACACAGTGAAGACAGCACTATGTCTGTTTAGAGTTGACACCGTCTCCAGATAACTGAAATACTCTTGGTGGGAGATAAGTCCAACAAATAAAAATACATACATGAAACCCATGGCGTTAATATGGCAAATTTACAGGTTTCGAGTCTGTTTTCGAGGTTAAAGGTCAGAGTATCTCAAGTAGTGTAGCATTATAAACTACATAAAGAGAACTGGCGATATAATTGGGAAAAACAATCAGAACATTGAAGGCATTGTTAAAAGAACCACGAAACAGCAAAGCTTCGACCATTTTGACCACTTTATAAACACGGTATATAGCATCACGTCTGACATAATATATGTTATTTAATATGTGAGAGTGCGTTGATCAAAAAGTTACAGATGTAAATGAAGCTACCCAGGGTTTGCAGAGGCGGCTATCATAAAACAGAGATGTGGACCGTGACCCAGTGTACAGCATTTTAACAATTGAGAGTATGTAAAGTACGAAAGTATAATACTCCTGAATATTGCACATATATATAATATAGCTTAGAGACATTCTTCCCGATTCTAAACTTGATTATTTTTTTCAGTCCCCGTAAAGTGTGAGCAGAAATCGCTAGTGTCACTAATCATTGTCAACATTTCGGAAATGTTTCGTGTCATTACAGAGAAGAATGATTTTAGTCCTGGCCTTCTATCTATATTTTGGGATACATACCTGGCGAATAATTTAAAGTACATTTAGTTACAGTGACCTAACATGTAGTCCCTACTTTAAGGAAAATTATTAATATTCAGATATACACATTGTTACTGGATTATTCCCTTCATTAAAATATAATAGTATCACTAAAGAAATATGTCATGAACATAGTTCTTTATTTCTAAAAGACCATAATTTATTTGCAAATGGCCACTGTGTTAAAAGTCACTGACACTGTCTGCTCTTTCAAACATCACAAACAAAAATATCATCGGTATCGAGTTACGGTAATATGTTTTATTTTATCTGGAGTTGTCGATTATAACAGAGACATATGTAATGGTATGATTATATACATTTAACTATCAAGCAAATGCTTGAGTGCTTATCAATAAACTGAACCATTTACAAGAAAGAAAACAGTTATTGCTATACAGTACATGCTGTTGTTTATGTTTAAACGCTCATTTCGAACAGCAAAGACCCTTTTACAGCACAAGGCAAGTTTAACAGCAAATTAGTATTACATGTTTCCATAAGATAAATAAATGTAGATATATTAGGTCTTGTTCAATATAAATATGTGTTGCGTTATTGAATATAAGCAGGACATATTTTAATAAAATGGTATTCGTCCTCTATTTCTTTTATGATACATACTATATATTTCTATCATTTCTTTGCAGATTGCTACATCGTCAAGTTTCTAAGTTAAATTGATGTGATGAAAGTCTTATTTGGCAAAAAGAGTTTTCATCTTGTAGTATTTCAGTCAAGTATGGTGAGATCTCAAAGCATAGCTTGAATTCCTTATATACATGTAAGTATAAGGAACATTTAGTTTCTACATCAATGTATCAATCTCACAAAATTTTCATTTATTTGTATTAACTAGAGAAATAAACCTATTTATGTTGACCTATTATAGAAATAGCCATACATGGTGAAACGCCGATTTTTGTAATCATTGTTTTACTTGAGATGCTAGTTTTTCAGGGTTTTGTCTTCATTTATGTGACCTCTTATCGAGCAAATTATTGTTCTTTGAAGGACATTTATGTACAAAAATACATTTTTAAAAAATACTTTAGGATCCTGTATGTCAAATTATATATATTCTCCATAAATAGCAGAGTTGCATGTGAACAATTTGATACATACTAGTCTTTTCAAAAAAAGTTCTGTGCACTCTTTTTATATTTTGGAGGGAAATATTTTAATATTGTTGGAGTATATTGTAGTTTTAAACCACTAAAAAACACACATAAAAGATTATTAAAACAAAAACAAACAAAAAACACGAGACGAGACAGTTCACACATTGAGGAAACACAAAATAATACATTGGAACGGTCAGTCCGCTAAGGCCTGACGGGGGTGAACAACCTCGTTGAACGGTCAGTCCGCTAAGGCCTGACGGGGGTGAACAACCTCGTTGACGAAGTGTTCTTACCTCGCACATCATGAACATGTTTGTTTTTCCGGTGGCAGCGTCGATAAAAATATCGTATCAAATTGAGATAACTTACAGTTAACAGTTAATAACAGAATAACAGAATAAACAACTAAAAAAATAAAATAATTTATAAATAGGATAACAACAATCAACTAACTGAAGTATGTATTATTCGTACGCGAGTTAATTGTGTAGGCAACTCAATGCAGATCAGTTTGAAAAACAGTCCTAGCGATGACGTGTTATATTGACATTAGGCAAATAAAAACACCTTAACTTACCACGTTGCCGTTTTATTTTCTCTCTTCTTTTTTTTCTTTTATTTTATTTATTTTTTTTTTTATTTTATTTTTTTTTTGTTGTTGTTACCATCTCAAATCTGATTTAATGTTTTTATCATCCGCCGCCATATAAGCATCTGTCTGTATTATCATCTGTTATATTCACTTCTTAATCAGGTAAACATTTCTTTCAATGTACTGGAAGACTGGTATACTTGGTACTGGTATACAGTTCTGTGTGAGTCCATGGGACATCCGTGTAAACCCTGCCCCTACCAAGAACTACATGGAAAGCAGGAAACCTTGGTAAAATGTCACAAGTAATTGTATCACTGAATAAGCCTCTAAGCACACTGTAAACAAAGACAAAGCTCCTCGATTAAATTATGTGATATTAGCTGTGCAGAGAAATTTGTTCTAGATTTCTAAACAAAAGTGGTATGAAAAAAATGGAACGTGTTGCATAGATAGACATATTTCGAGGCTGCTGGTGTCAAATACAGTCGCCAAAATCGAAAGTTAATCTGAAAAGATTGCTGGGACGATGCCTGACTGAAATTACACGCATCGTACAACACCTCTCTAAAAACAGTTAACTTTTACCAGAGTACAGTTGGCTGCATACCATAATACTTCATAACCCACGGAACTATACCTGTGTATTTGATAGTTTCCATATAGAAAGTCTAAAATGGAACTAGGTGGGCATCGGGGAGAAACCCAGTTCAAGCCAACTGTTATCTTATGCAGCCACCCAAAAGGGACTTGAACGTACACAAGGTTATTAAAGCGTTGTTTCACTGAAATAGCCCAGTTCTGGCCTGGGTTTTACATCAAAATGACAGTACAGTCAGCTGTAAGGCATTAAACTTGTGAACTGGTAACGTTTGTACAGTTTGAATAATATTTTCATTATTTTATATTTCTAATGATACAGAAAAAAATCATAGGATAAGCATCGGTTTAATGAAATGTATAAAACCATTGACAACTATGTTACATACAAAACAATCCTACTGCCTCCAAAATCCTATAATGTTTGTTGAGATTGCTCGTCATGTATATATAAAGGTAAATACTGAATAGATAAATTAGTTTTACTCATTTGTATAATTAAACGAGCAGAGTTTTATATACATATTGCATTTCAATTAAGTATGTTATTTTAGAACTAAAAAATAGAGCTTTCACGACTTTTGTATTACCAAAATTAATTATTTTACCTTTCAATCTTCAACACAAGTTTATCGGTGAAAGGTTTCTGAGCACATCATTCAATACGTGTTTGTTTGTTTTGTTTTTGTTACATTGTACCAACACAATTATGATCATATTGGCGACATCCAGCTTATTGTTGGTGGAGTATAATCCCTGTTGTATGCCTGGGTAGAATTATCGGCGCAACAAATGTTAGCTGGAAAACCTCCCTACATGAAAGTTCTCGGTCTGACTGGGACTCGATCCTACTTGGTGTGGGGCTAAAGAGTTTCAAAACGAAGACTCTAACCGCGCCCGGCCACAGGCGTCCCTTCCTTCAATCAGCAATTTAAAATTGTTATTGAGCAATTTTCATTTTATTTCAAGCTTTACTTATACATCATATGTTTTAAATGAAAGTATATAAATAAAAGATAAAAAAAACAATCAACTCATCTCCTTAGGCCGATGCTTTAAAGCTTAAAAAGAAAAAAGTCAATAATGAAGATGATTTTTCTTTCTAGAATTAGTAATAATTAATTATATTTACTCTTAAAAGCAATATGAAGACAAACAATTATAACGGGCGCACCGTTTGCTTCTTGACCTTAACAATTCGGAACACCTTGGATAATTCACGAATCATTTCTCCGATGAATGAAAGGAAAATCCCGTAAAAATATACAAGACGGGTGCATATGACGTCATCAAAATCACAAAAATATTTATTTTGTTATTTCCATCGAACCTGTAATTATTGTTGTATATTTAACGAAATGTGAACAGTAAATTGGTCAATGAAAATGTATAGGGTAAGATAACCCCAAATAACTGAAAAAATACTTTTTGAAGAACTTGTTGTCGCGTATTTACCGGAGAACAAAAATCGTGACTCTGTATCAAATATATCCGACGGATGATAATTTTGAAAACGGACTTAATTAATATAGTTTTATCAACATATCCACAAATAAAAATCACATTACAGCTTTAGTTGTTTGTCTTTAAATAGGCTTACAAACTAATATAGAGAAAATAAAAATATAAGAAAGCGGATAGAAAATTACTGGTAGGGTACCGAAATTTAACAAAATAAACCGTCGCTTTTGGCCTTGACATTAAAAAAGGCTGTTTTTCTAACGATGTAAATGTTTTTGAAAGTTTAAGTTTAAGTTGCAATAGATCTTTTTTAAAAAATGATATTAAACGTGCATACATTGGACGAACTATTGTGAAAGCTGTTTCACGTGAATTATAGGACGACATTCATGCTTGAAACCAAGGCGAGAGAATCAGTTTGCTGTTTGAGAATAAGTCTCTACAGAAAATGGTTATTCAGGAATGATGGAGTAATCTCATTCATCGCACATAGACCGGTAAATGTGTATTTGATTTGATACTTTTTTTTAACGAAAGGCTCCCTAAACACATGCTCTTTATTTAGTTTATATAATATATTAGCTCACGGTGTCTTCATCGATCGTTACAAAAGCCATCCGAATGCTGCTTTTATTTTTCGTTCATTCATACAGACGTTTGGAAGTAAACTTAAGCTCCGCCCACAAACAACAGAGTTTATGGATATTTAACTGCACTTTTCTGTATATAGGTTGTTGTAGCGGTTAGCTGACTGAATGCTTATATTATGACCTATTTTCAAGACGGCATTAAATAAAACACAAACCGCGTAAAACATAAAACTTATATATTTGCAAATGCAATATTTTTTTCATTTTCCTTTTTTCTGTGGGCAAAACGCATCAGCGTATCGCATTTGCGCTACCACAAACTGACAGACATGTTAGACCTTATAATCAATTAAATACTAAATATTCCAATGCCGATTATGGCACTATTAAGCGACATTGTAGTGACTATCCGTTAAAACTAAAATACTCGTATGTTGCTTAAGGAACCGTAACATCACGACGACGATGTAAAAATCGAGCAAGATATAATGGCAGTCGCAGTCGAATAAAGTTAGTTTGAAGACGTTTGCAAAGTTTCTAGTGAAGAAGATACAACAGTTTCATCCCTAAGGCTCTAAAAACTATTTGACTTTTATTGTTTAGGATTCATTCTAGGCAGCTGCGCTTTGTCCATATTGTAAGGATATATTGCGTTATAATCAGTTAAAGGCAGCTAAAAAGCGCAAAGCGTCTGCCGACGGGGTCTGCTTTTCATATTTATCCAATTATTGTGCTGTGGGGAACAAGCAGAGTGAACTCCACTTGTGATACTTACGTCATATGGAATTTCCACGTTCATGTTCCGTGTCAAATCTTTTAAATGTGTAATTCCTCTTCCCCTTCATATTTTCACGACTAGCTCCTCGTGTATCTCCTGCGACGAGTATTATGATACAATTTGTCCAACTAACTTATCTTAATCTTAGAAACTTATTTTATGGCTCCATTAAGTACATAGCATAAGTCCCCAGGGAGGCAACGCGGTTACTTTGTATATATCTTGTAACTTTTTGTTCTCATTTCTGCTCCTTCCATTTGGAAATAGTGCCATCAATGTCAGTTATTATATCCTTTTGCAACAAAAGTAATATTCATTTTCTCCATTTGTAATATTTTATCTACTGGTGACATTGATCATTTTGTAATCATTACGTAGTTATATATTAATCTACAAGTATTTCTGAGTATTGAATTGTAGTAGATAGTTATTGAATTGGTAGTGTTTTTTTTTTTTTTTTGGTAAAGAAATATTATAATAGGTTTTAATTATTTAGTGGCACTATATCTGGTTCAAGTGGACACCATATCCAAAATACTTAAATACTGTTGGTGGGATGACAAACCAAACAAACAAACAATTAAAAAAAACATATAAATAATATTCAGTACAATATATGTCGACTGGCCTGTCAGTACGGGTTAAGTAATAATCTTTTAATTAAGTGTAAAATGTATGTCAAAAATCCGTTAAAATTTGCTTTTCTCGTTCGTATTTCTCGTTCATTTGAAGCTTTGCGTAAACGAAACAAATGTGTTTGGACTTTCCGTAACAAGAATATTATAAATAGGGTCAATGGATAAGTCTTTCTTACTGCATCCGTGCTCTTTGCATTGATGATTGTTGATTTTCAACTTTATTTTTGTGAATTATCCATACCTTAATGGTGATTCACCTCGTGCTACCTCCTATAGTATTTACATATCACAACTTACAAGGTTTGCACGAGTTTGTATTAAAGTAGAAGATTGCAATGCTAGAAACCGGTTTATTTCTTCTAAACTGTTACAGCAAGGCTTTCGTTTTCATAAATTAAGAAAGGCGTTTTCAAAATTATTTTACTGCAATGGTTTTATTGCTTCTATTTATAATAACAGTATGAAAACACTAATGCAGAAATGCATAAGCCATCCTGCATTTTATTCAAGTTAAAGAAAATCGAGAGTCTCAATAACTTTTCTGACCACTTTACAAAACTTTTCAGAAAATGTATTGCAGACGGTTACAACTCGGAAATCCTTCAATGTACTGCATTGCTTGCAATTGACCCTTTTACAGTCAAGAACTTGCATTGTTGAGACTATATGAAAACAGTGACTTAAAGCCTTAATTTGACAGTCAATATTTTGTCTTGTCTCTTCATCTCTCCAGTCGTGCCCTATATAGGTGGGACAACTTGAGCAGTCTCCATACCCTTTACGTGAGATTGCACAGTAGGTATAACATCGGGATTTTTGGTACCTTTTTTACATATAATATGCCAACTGCGGATAAATCCTCGGCTTTTATGATCAGATTTTTTTTTAAAACGTATTAACTCTAAACAATACTACGTTGATTTGGGTTGTTTTCTAAAATTCTATGATTTCTTTCGTATTTTTTACATTTCAATTTTGACACATTTGTCATATGACGTAATGGCATTGTATGACGTCATTATATTGTTCTTATAATATATAAGCGCTTGTACTGCTTTATTTTATTTTAAACTACTCTCTCATTTGGAATTTTTAGGTTGCCGAGTCTTTTATCTACTGTACATACTGTACATATGTTGTTTGTTTATTTTCTTACTAGTTATTATGTATGTACTTAAGTTCATTCTATCTGTTTTAACTCTCGACGCAGGTGCTTACTGTTAGTTGTTTCACTTTGACGGGATATTTTTATTTACACTGTTTGTTTGATAGAATAACCTTCAGGAAGTGCGAGGTTGGAGCGCTCCACAAACCAGTTTTAAGCACCCCAGTTGGCCTTTTTGCCGACTGACCGTTCCAAGGCTGTAACTGATGGTTTTCTTTTTGTGTGTTATGTCTTGTCTCTGTGTTTTGGTCACATTTACATTTACCATTTGTCTTTGTCTAGAGTTAGATTAAATTTAAATATCTGTGGATATTTTGATAAGTCTTTATTTATTTCCCTTTGCTTTAACACATGTAGAAAACTTATCTATAAAATACTACATATTCGTATTTATAAGTTATATTAACAAAATTCTAGTTTGATGAATATATAACACGTTTCAGACTGTGTTTAGCCTGGTCTTCATATATATATTCCTGTTGAATAAATGCCAAGTGTATGGTAGAATGTTGACGTTGTTATATTTACATGTCTATACGATCAGTTCTGCGAGTTGACAAGCAAGGTCACAGATGGCAGAAGCTCCCACCGCAGTCATTCCGATGCTTATTTTATCATTCCAAACTCAAATGCAGAATGTCAAAGGACCTTTTCAATGGTTACACAGGTACAGTATGATTGAACATGACTTTTGCAACCAACCTCAAAATAAAAATACTTCCTAACACCGGCAAAACAGGCAACTTTCTTAAACGATAATCTAGTGTTTGCTTATTAAGAAGTACAAAACGAACTAAAGTTTAGCAATATGAAATTTCTCCTTGATAAAATACCCGCATTTCTGCTTCCGTACTTAAATATATCACCGTTTCCTTACTTTGCTTTTTTGTTAATTTTGATTTCGTTAACACGACAAATACTATCGGTACATAAATAATCAAGCGTGAACGATAATATGGAATTAATATACAGGGTTTGTATTAATTAAAGAATCTTAATTATTTTGTATGACTTAAAATTTGAATTCTTAAAATATTTCCTGAAGAGCGTTCTTAAATTTCCTTTATAAATGAAGGAAACTTCTTAGTATGAGTGAAGAAAGGTGGCGAAGATTCTTTACGAATTTGACTCCAGGTTTCTTTATTTTTAATTCTCATATGTATTACTTTGGGGCCCTTTCTTCGATGTTTAAAGTGAATATTAACAATCCCTGTAAGAGTGATATTTATTTAGAATGCGAACATATGACAATATGTATGATATATATATAAACACAAGGAAAAGACATTGTTTTTCTTGTAATGTAGAAGTGAAAAAATGTAAACACAGAGACGATAAATAAAAAAGGCCGAAAGGGAAACTTTAGACAGTTTACAGATCTTTAACGGCGCATTTCCTGAAGCGATTCTCAAAAACAAACCTAAAAAGAGTACAACTCATATTCACGCTAACACTTTATTAAAAAGGGAAGTACTAATGAAGAGCATCAGCCGTTACAAAATTTATGATACATGTAACACTTTAAACACAATTGTTTCAAGTTCCAACATGGATCACAATTCAATTAAAGTACAGAATCAAAAGTTTAATTATTAGCGCGTGATGATCCGAACGTTTAGGCTCAATTAACAAGGCTATTTCAGTCGCACCTGTTCCTTCCACACGGTCAGTAAGAATGCCCACTGGGTTATCTCATTATATAAATGTTATCGGGCATAGTGCTTTCCCACATTGCACCGCTGACACGCTTTTAGATGTCACCACAAGCCAAAAAAAAAAGATTTCAGCTCCCAAAACCATCGCTGAAAGTTCAGTTTAGTAAATTAATTTGAGTTTTACTACCAATAGAAACAGAAAAAAACACAGTTATTAAATAGAAACGTAAATTTCTTCTTTGATGACCGAAAATGAAGACATATTGACTTTTTGCCAATTGCTCGTATCTGTGTATGTATTTAAAACACCATTTTTGACACTGTACTACGTAAATGCGCTCCAAAAGAAATAAAGGACAACTATAAACATTTAAAAGTAATAATTATAACTTGTAAAGACTTAAAATCTAATTGTTTTATTTTACTTTAGACTCTTATCTGATTAAAGTTTTTTCGCTATTTGCCGCAAGTGAGTATTTGCTAGGTAAAGTGTACGTTAACTTCGTTTACTTTATAATCAAGTTAAAGCTTCGTTGCCTTTGTTTACTTTATTTTTTTCAAAGGAAATACTTTCTGTTTGACTGGTTTAAACTAAGAGTTCCTCACGGGCCCTAGGGACAACCGAGTAAACTTAGGTCAATCAAAAACTACAGTAGAGAAGAAAACTCGCACAAGTCTATCAGACAGACACTACACGAGAAGACGAGACAAAAAAATGGCAAAATTTCAAATAATTGTATTACGGAATATGCCCCTTAGCAGATCGTAACCAAAGCTGGAAAACGACACGATTCAATTAGGCGATATTTGCTATACAGAGGTATATTATCTAGAAGTCGCGTATCTAATGAAAATTGGACAAATTTCTTAAGTCTAAGACACAGGCATCCAGATGATAAAGACAGATTGGGTGCTAAGTCTGGGATAGACTCAATTCAGGGCAACTGTTGTACAATACTGACGCCCAAGTGGGACTGAAAACTAAACTAAGTTGCTGAGGCGTCGATAGACTTCGTGAGTTTTATATAATTCGACTGGCAAACGTCTTCCACTGTATTTTCTTTCTTGTGCAATAACTATATACTGTATACGGATAAAGTTCATTTAAATACCATTCTACAAAACAAGCCAGAAACGAAATCTGATAAGTAATGGCAGCATGCACGATATAAAAACAAACATACACTGTCACAGACTTTTTAATTAAGCAATGATATGGTCTTTCCGCTGGTAATTAAATATTATCTGCTAACTGACTCTGTAAGGCGCGTTACTGCAACCCTTGATTGTTATCTTCTTATAACTGTTTTGCAGTTTCAAGAGTTGAAATATCGACAACATACGTTAATTGGTGTCAAAAATCGGTTAAAGTTTTAGTGTCTTCTTTCATTCATATTAAAATTATGCGCAAGTTTGCCAATGACCTAAATATTTATTATTATTTATTGTATTGGCGACGCGCTCCTATATATGGAATGCTCACTGAAATTTGCACTAGGGGAAAGTCTGTTTAGCGGAGTTTCTAATCTTGATGAAATACGGATCCTAATTCGGTAAACGGCATTATATTTTATAATTTATTTTATGTCTAGTTGTGTGTGTCTGTAACTTTCATTCAAACATGGCAGAAAAATAGATGTTTAGGGTTTTCGGCACGCTCGCGAGAGCGGCGCCTATTGCGGTATGCATGTTTCATGGGGACGTAAGTGTACCGGACAATAAAAGAAAATCGCAGCTGGTCAATGAGACCGTTTTCAGCGAAAAGAACCCTTTAATAACTTTACGAAGGAGACAGAAATGCTCTTCGGCTCATGTATGTCCTTTGATGATCCAACTGCATGTTAACAAATTGAGATTATCAATTGAAACCGAACTAGTCCACAGTCAGAAAAAGCTTAACCTAAACGATACATTGAGTATGCGTAGTAAAGTCTGACCTTAGATTCTGTGTTTATGCAACCTATAAATATACTCGCAATATACATAAACGATGTCTGTAAGATCCGCACAAATCTAAAACAGCATTTCCGGTACTGCCGGCGTACAGGAATGCTTTTATACATTTCAAAAGTGTTTGTGGTCAAAAGACTATGTTTTTGGACTTTGGATCAGTGTGTTTCAAATTCAATACCTTACCCTATCAAGACAAGTTTTCAAAAGGTGTATTAAAGATTCGGATGATCAATTTATTTGCATAAGAAAAGTTGCAACACTCCAAGAAAGCATTTATAACATGGCTGACGTGTTCTTGATCAGAGGTTAAGGTTATGGACTCGGGATCGGAGGGTTCTGGGTTCAAACCCTAAGCCTTGTCCAAGGCTTTTCTTTCACGAATATTTTTCAAAAACAGAATATGTTCAGACTAATTTTGACTTCCTTACACTCAGATTTACTAAATAGCAGTATCCATCAGGAGTAATATCAATGTATAGCTTTTCATGATACGTTGTTTGATATTTTGTAGTATTTCTGTCCTATATTGACTGCCACACAAGCTTTCACTTGATATCAACTTTTGTTGAGTTGTATTGTCAGATCATTGTGTAATTATAAACCCCCGTATTTTTACAGTATTATTATTACATTTTACATTAGTTCCATCGGGATTATTAATATACCAGATAGTTATCTTTTTACTGTTTCTTTAAATGTGTAAAGTAGGTTAAGTTTAGGAAATAATAAACAGTGTCTATACATAATCCATATTCAAAAATACTTCGATACAAAACGAATTTGAAAATAAAAATTAAGTTACCAAGAAACAAAAAATAATATCACGTTCAAGAAAAAAACTAAATAATAGGCGAATGAGAAAAGGTCCTGTCAGAGTTTCCACATATATTTAAAACTTTTTTTTTTTTTTTTTTTTGGAATTACTTATGCAACCCGTTTATTTAGTTTTCCAGCATTCACATTTCACATACATCATTGAAGTTTTAATTGTTCTATGTTTTTATTCTCTGAGCTCTCATTTCTATGTGTTATATATTCTATAGTAGAAAATAATGATATTTATTTAGGTTTCTTACTTTCTGTTCTTAAGATTTACAACCAGTTTCAATATTCTTTTACAAACTTTATCTAGTGTTAGATGATCAGCTCTGTTAAAGAGGTTTAAGCTCTAAGTTTAATATGACAATTGCATGAGTATAGTTGCCAGCAATGTTTTGTCTTAAACTCATGATATTAACTATTTATGAAACTTTCGTGTAAGGAAGAAAGTTCCCATAGAAAGTAGTCTTTCACGATTTATTTTTCTTCTAAGAGGTTTTATTTTTAATGAAAAAAAAATAAAATAAAATAAAAAAATTAATGTTTTACTTTATTGATGCCTAAATGATAGACGGGTGGTCTTAAAGAACGAAAAAGTGAGAGCTCAAGGTATGAACAAACAAATATACAGAAAAAAACAGCAACATTAAGCGACATCCAAACAAAGTAAAGAGGTTATAAACATAGACATCAATTTGTTGTAATTTTCTTTCTTCCAAACACATTTCTTTTCAATAAAAGATTAATTTACGTTTTAACTTCATTGATGAGTAAAGTAATAGACGGGGTAGTTTTAAAGAGCAAAAAAAAGAGAATGCTCAAAAGAGATACGCAGAAAAATGCACAAGAGAAAAAGACAGCGAGAAAAAAACAACAACAAATAAACAAACAAAAAAACACACAAAAAAGGACAAAAAAAAAAACATACAAAGTGAAAAGTTATAAACAGGTTAAAGGTCAAAACCAATTTTTAAGAACTTGCATTACTAGTGCATTAGGTCAGTGTCAGATATACACTAGCTAAACTAACATATATATGTAAGTCAACATTTGCGTTTCAATAAACCAAACATTTTTTTTCTAAGACTTTTCTATTTACATACATACTTTTGTAATCAGAAACAAGTTTACATGTACACACCAGTTTAACATATAGTACAGTTCTATACCTAATCTCACATAGTATTCAACAGCAGTAATAGGTTTTTAAAAGGAGCCCACAATTTTTTACACTCATTGAAACCTTGTTCCATATTTTTATTTGAGTTATATTCATCTATTTGAAACCTCTTTAGAATGAGAGTTTTAAAAAATGAAAGTTTTGGTTTGTGTCCTGTTTCTTTATTCCTGAATATATATTGTTTTGCCATAATAAGTAATGCATTAAAAATTTTATTAAAAAGCACATTTCCAAAAATTACTTCTTTTATATTGGGTGTGAAGTTTATATCAGGACATGTGTTCCTTATCATTGACCCAAAATATCTACCTCTAGACAAAGGCAAACATGATAAATGTAAATGTGGCAAAAACACAGAGAAGAGACGTAACTCACAAAAAATAAAAACCTTCAGTTACCGCCATCGAACGGTTAGTCAGCAAAAGGACCAACTGGGGTGCTTAAACCTGGTTTGTGGAGCACTCCAACCTCGCACTTCCTGAAGGTTTTTCTATCAGACAAATCGTGTGAATAACAATATCCCGTCAAAATGAAACAACTAACCGTAAGTACCTGCATCGGGAGTTAAAACGGATACAATGAACTTATATACATACAAAATATCTAGTAATAAAATAAACTATCAACATACGTACAGTATATATAGTAGATACAAGTCTATGATTGGTGTAATGTGAGGCTACTGCACATATGCATTTTCTGCATGTACAATTATTTTTATACTTAATTGTAATAATGGTGGCACCCTTAATCTTCTTCTCCATATGTAACATCTTGGAAAAACTGTTAAATGGTGTCGGGATTTGCTTTTTAGTTTGTTTTAAACCATTCTATGGACTGAATTGTCATAATACATATCTTTTCTGGAGATTTATAGTATACCGAACATATTCTAATATAAACCATCACTTTTCACAAATGTCTTTGTTACTTTCTCTCATATAGCTTTACCTGTTCCAGTTCAACGACTATATGTAACTTTTTCTGGAACAGCCCTATGGTTGGCACCATTTTATTTCTATAAACACGTGAAGTGCGGCCCTCTCAAGTATTACATTTTGGTTACTGTTCAACTTTGGTGAATATCAGAATTAAATTAGACCATTTTTGCTGTTTCTTGGTCGATTTATTATTTGGCAAAAATGTTCCATTGTTGACCAGGACCCCGACGGCGATCTTTGATGAATCATCGCTCTCTTGTACTTATATGTAATGTTGCACACCGTTTGTAAACCTCAAAAGAACGTCCAAATTTGACTAGACCAGTGGTTAATAACAATGAGCTGATATAATCTTAATTGATAAAACTGCGAAAAACAATAATATCCTGCAGATTACTAACCAGTTAATCGCTCTTACTTAAACGTTACAAAGAATTTATTGTTATGTTTATATTTATAGGTATATATTTCTCGAAAATCATTTTTAAAGTGGGGCACTCCATAGCATAAAAGTCAATTGGGCCAAGAAGTTTTCAGGTTGTGAACCTCATCATTCAATTAACTGTAATAATGGAGCAATATGGGTTTTTTCTTACCCAATTTTACAAAGTATATCAAGTTTTTATCTTTTGTTTGTTTATATGAAACGCCTTAAATTAAATGCAATCAAACGTTTATTATTATTTAACTTCATTCACATTTTTAAAGGTTATCAAGTGATTACTCTGAAAAATAATTTGAAAGGCCGGGTAAAAGTAAAGAGAGTCCGTCCTTTGTCGCAGACTATTTTCTAGTACAGACAGGAGTACTATGTTTCCCGGCATATAGAGATGGGCTTTGTGGCTTCTAAATTCGAATTCCCAATCATAAGTTTACAAATCTCCAAAAGTCTAGCAACAAAACTTCTGAAACAAATATAGTGATTAAACAACAATTTATTTGATTAAAAAAACAATGACAAATACCAACTTCATAACAGACCACGTAAATACCAAATATATGATAATAACTTAAAGTCGAACATATCGTCCCTCTTCAACTGAAAGTGGTCATTTTTACAAAAAAATCTCAAACAGAAACATATGGAAAGCAAAACACAGCACTCTTAATAGGTTGTGTAAATTGTCTGCCTTTCTTGGACAGCGTATAATAGATAGTATTATCGCTGATGCACCTCCTGATGCGACTGGAACCGTTTCCGATTCCAGCTAGTCTAAAAAAATTCTGTTGTTGTTTTTGTGTGTGTGTTTTTTGAATGTTACACGAAAACCCAATCTCACTAAGTACTTGCCAACAAGGACTTTCAACGAAACAATACTATAGAAATATACACCAGCATTCTTACTCCATTTAACATCTTGACATAAAAGTACGATGCATTTCGTTACAACCCAGATATCTTCAGTCCAATGACTAGCAGCCCATCAGCAACATTTCTAGAAGCTAGTTTGGTTCCATCTTAGCATGCTGACAGTATTACAGAAGCATTTCTGGAAGCTAAATGAAGACAGGTCCTTCAAAAGATAAACAAACAGAATGCGAAATAACAAAATATTATGTCCGTTGATAAATATAGCTGTGGTAACAGATGGACAGTGACCCTAGAAAATATCAAACATGATGCATCATCACATGCGCAGAAGATTTTTTTTTCTATTACTTTAAACAAAAATGATCGTCATATATGTTTGTTTACAATAATTCAACACGTTTTCTTTGAAATGTTAAGTTAAACACATGTGCAATAACACATTTTATTGACTGTTTCACGTTTTAGGACTGTTGCGCTTTTGTTTGGTTCGTCATTTGGGGCCTGCAGAAGGCACAAAAAGGTCTAAGTCAAGACAAGAACAGAAACAAACACGAGGCTCTCGCCAGGAATGTTTTAATGTAGTGCCGTCATTAGAATAAATGACAAAATATAAGGATATGCGAATAAACATGGAATAAGTTGCATAGAGTAATAAATAAGGATATGTTTTAACAATTCATATTGCAACCAGTTACCTGCAGAAGGCACAAAAAGGTCTAAGTCAAAACAAGAACAGAAACAAACACGAGGCTCTCGCCAGGAAAATTTTAATGTAGTGCGCATGCGCCCCGGTACAAAGGTGAAAGGTTAATTCGGACAAAAAAAAAAGTCCAGTATACCTACACCAAACCAAAAGTAACAATGTATAAGGGGTTATGCAATATAATGACATTTACATATGAAGTAATGTACTGGTGATATAATGCGGCTTGACCTACATGTATTTTAGATTGGCACACGTAAAATTTAGTAATAAGAATATGAAGATGAGATTAACAATTAAATGCTTAATGATAGTTAGAAACAATAATGACTCTACTAAATGTAGATAAAGACGGATGAGGATGAGGAAAGATAAGTAAGATCATTTAGTAACAGAAGAAAATCGAAAATACCTTACACGGCAACTGAACACAATTTTCACGACGACTAGAACTACAGCATTGGTAAACCTAGGAGGAGTTTGTTTATTTTTATTATTCACTTTTTTCCTCTTTTTTTTATTGTGAGCAAGCGTTAAAGCTTGTCACATTTATGCACCAAATTAACTGATGAAGATTCATAGCCTTGTGATCTATTTTGATGCACCGAAGCTACCGTTAAGCGACATGTCGAGACAGGTTCCATCAAGAGAATAAAGCTAATATATTCAACATATGACCTCCGGCTTCGAAACCTAGTTGACTTTTATTGTTGGGAATTTCCTCCTTGGCAGCTGCGCTGTGTCCATATAGTAAGGATATATTACAATTTATTAAGTTAAGCCAGTTTATAAGCATAATGTGTCTACAGACGGGATATGTTAGTCATATTTTTTCCAAGGATCGCGCTGTGGGTAACAAGCAGACTAAATTACCGTTGTTATACCTACGTCATGTGGAAATTGCGCTTACAATTACATGCACGATGCTTCACCATTAGATTCACTACTGGATGAAATTGTAACAAAAGGACACTCTTTCTATGGCAGCAGAGGGTACATAACATACTTGTACTCGTTTTAGCAAAGCGGCAACTTGGTATATGCATTAATATAAGAATTATGGTTCTTATATCTTTTTTTCTGTTAGAAATATTCCTATCACTGTCAATTACTGTATTCTTGTATATGTATTAATATTCGTCGTTTACTATTTACTTTATGTTGTTCGCGCGCTTCGTTTTACACGTATAGTTGCGTTTTGTTTGGGTTTTTAATTTCGATCGGGTTTATTTACAAATTTAACATATATTTTATATTATTTGTTAACTTTTAATTAAGTTCCTCATTTTAACTATTTCACTTGCTACTTTTTTAATTTTATGGATTAGTTACATATTTGGCAGTGTCTGGGGGTAACAATATGATCTATCTGTTGTTACAGTTATCGTTACATGAAAAAACGGATAAGGAAAGAGAGACACTTTACATTGTGTTTGCAACAATAAAAAACTATTAACGTTTGATGAAATCCGACTTCTTTGCTCAGCTCCGTTACATTTGGACAACTGTATTTGACAGCACTGCGTCTGTCTCTGCGACACCAATCTGTTCTTGTCAACTGAGCCTTTACATTCCTCTGGATAGCATTGTCTAAGACTTAAGCAAGTTACATAATTCTCTTAATACGCGATTTCAAGATATATTTTTCTGCATAATTCAATCGTTATAATTTAATTATATATAATTTAATAATTTCATTTGTCATTGCTTACGACATTTTAATGCCATGAAAGACGTGTGATGCGTTGCCTTTGCTCCCTTCTCGTTGTGTTGTGCTTGGTAGACCGGAGTTAACGTAGTTGTCCCAAGTGCCCGGGTGTTATTGTTAAATAATACCAGTAAAACTAAGGACCTCATTTAAGTTTACAAATCTAACAAAAGAGAAACTCTAACTTAATTATAAAGTAAACTTAAAAAATAGAAACAGAAATTCAGCTGACGGCGAATTATAAAACCTTTAAGATAATAATTTTATGTAATTAAATGGCGCGTCTTTACTGCTTTTGACGTTCGTTTGTGAGAAAAATAGTACGCCTATCTGTTCCTTGAAAAAAAAAAGTTGGGCTTAACTAGGATTCTGGTATTGTTTCAAACATTGAAAGTTAAATGTTAAATGTTTCTCCAAAGCGTCAATTAAAAAAAGTTTTCTACATTTATTCCACTTTATTGCATATGTTATATATGTGTTTACACAAGAATTACGCAACGATTATGCAATAATTACACATACAAAATATAATGGTCATCTTTACAAATTAAATATTCGACATATCATTTTTTTAAAGATAATATAAGCTTACATTTATAAGGGGCAACCTATTTACAGAATACTTCTGGTATTTGTAAATGTCAAATCAAATTGATGAAAAAACTACTTACAGTAATTGTTAATGATGTCTCAATTAAAACATTTTAAGGAAAAAGAGAAAACTACTCGAAATTACAACTTTTTTACATCTTAAACTATTAGTCATAAATGTATTCAGGAACATAAATAAAAAAAACTTGAAACCTTCTTGTCTGTAACTACAATCAGTTATCAGACGTTGTAAAGACATCATTGAAAGTCATTCTTACTACATGAATGGCACAGACTCGCGATTTCTGCTTACACTTTACGGCAATGTAAGATTTAAACATTTACCAAAGTGTTAAGGAAAATTAATGAAAAATTAATTAATTACTTTACAAGAAGCAAAACAAAGTCAGCACGTATTATTTGTTATAAGTAACAATAATAAGTTGTGAGTGTAAACGTCGCAAGCCTTCAAATCTGTAAGACTGAATGTCTTATGTTAGGATAAACAGCTCATACAAAGTCTTATTCATAAATGCACATAAAACATTGTTTGACAAGGATCCACAGATATTGACGACATTTGCAACGCTCGTTAAAATATGATCACTTTGCCTCGTGCAAATCTTTTGTCGATTGGTAGCGACATTTAGTGTGATGAAACAGCGGAAACACGACAAACAGGACTATTTGTTTTGAAAGCAATCCATGTTTAGCCCAGTGTTGAAAATGAAGTAATATCTACGTATAGGACAAGTTGACTTTGTAATTAACTTGAATAATGAATACAAAGAGTAACCAAAACCTATGCGCGTTACAAAAAGAACACAACTTCACATGGCATTTAAGACAATATAATTATGTTGTTAAAAAAATCGAATTCTGTAATTAAATACACGACGGCTATAAAGCATTGCGTCTGATTTACAATCCCGTTCATCTTAACTTCATACTTCAAAAATGTAATGTATTCCATCAACGCAACCTCCTACACTGTCAGCTCAGTATAATTTTATCTGTAACAGACTTTAAAGGTACCACAAATATTAATATTTTAATTACCGCTGGACAAAGGTACAGAAAGTAAATGAAAACTCGACAAAACCACAGGGATGAGACAGTACACGCACAAAGAAATAATAGCAGTCACCACGGTCAGCCGACAAAAGGAAAAAATGGGGTGCTATAGGCTGGTTTTAGTAGTGCTCCAACCTGGCACTTGCAGAAGGGTTTTTTTAAGACAAACCGTGTAAATAAAAATATCCAATCGATGTAAGACTAAGAACAGTAAGCCCTGTATCGGGGGTTAAAACTGATCAAAGAATACTATTTACCAGCAATGTAACACTTATTATAACGAGCATATGTGAGATGGATTGATGCCTTGGCAACTTAATAGTTCCTCGTAAGAAAAGAATTTGAAATAAAACAGTACAGGCTATGAAGAACGGTAATAACTAGTAAATGACGCTATTCGATAAAGATGCAATGATATAATATGTCAAAATTAAAGTGTACAGTTTTTAAATAAACATGAAGGAAACCATTTATTTTAGGTAAACAGTCCAAACCAAGAAAATAAAGTAAATATGAATATATGACAAAGTCCTATGAGCATTGCAACATATATAAACACTGAAAAAGCACAGGACGAAAAAAAAGGCAAATCTAATGTAACAGTTATAACAAATCTGTCATTTAACAAAAATAGCAAACCCGACAGTTTCTGCCTTGGAACGGTCAACCGGCAAATGGGTCCTAGTGGGATGTTTAAACTTGTTTTACAGACCTCTAACTTCGCACTTCCTAACGGGTTTCTCAGATGCAAGATGAGAAGAAAACTGATCTATTTGAATAAAAAATGTCCAAGCGCTGACGCTTTCTTTAATTACATGTAGTTATCATTTCATTGCATTAACTAGAATTATATTTACTTAATTGTATCGTTGCTATGTTATTAATTTATTACGTAAAACTGCTGCTGTCGTCAGCAACATAATAGTCAAAATAAGAAATAAAGTATTTACTATTTTCAACCGTGATCAAGTTATTTTATAGATACAATTCGATAATTTAATTTGTTTAATAACCTTGTTGTATACAAACGTTTACATATTCTAAGATCTGATTTTCACTCGTTTTTATTTCGTCGTATGTGTATGCCACGCAACAAATTCATGCGCAGGAAGCAATATTTGAACCGTTCGTCGTACTACCTTTCCCTAAAAATGCATTATTACCAATCTTTCAAGTTCGCTGAGACACGGAAAAGTTCCTTTTTGTTTCCGGCATCAAACGAAGTCCTGACAAAACTGTACTTCCGGTGCACGAGACAAACATTGAGAAGTATTTCCGGTACACACATTACGCCTAATATTTCAAAGTCCAGTTCCCTGAAGCTTGGATAAGGGCGGTAATTGCTGGCCATTGAATCAGTTTAGTTGCTTTGCGTGTCTTTTTGTTCAAGAAACAACACGCAACAAACATTGTTTACTTCTCAAGGCAACAAATTCGGCTCTAAGGATCCCAACAATCAGAGTGAAAAAAATGAATAAAATGAAACACAAATAGAATTCATTAGTAAATTGGGTCGATCTTTCTCTGTTTTCATCGTTGTTCCATTTAATACTCTTCCAAATAATCCATTTTCTTTATCTTTTACTTTGGAAAACGTTTCACTGACACGTGTTTTTGCAAGTAGTGTTTATATAATATTTTGAAATAAAGAGCAAGTACATACAGACAAAAAGCCTCAAACACACCAGCTTTTCAAGGCATGACAGGGTCGGTATACAACTATTTGATACGAGTCATGACCTTAATTATTGTGAAATAAATATGTGGAATTTTAGTCCTTAGTGATCCATTTATTTGTTTCTATAAAAAGCACAGATTTAACAAAGCTAAAACACGTAGTTCATACAATAAGAATACCTATCTAGTCCAAATAAGTGTCCGTCCATGAAACGTTTTATTACATTGTATTTTAAGTAAATGTTTACTTACATGGATTTCTTTACAGATTCAGTTGTAAGTATAAGAAAATCATCTATAAGGCTTTATGGCTTTATATTAATGATCAATATTTATGGCACTATGAGTTGTTGTTTAAGCATAAAAGTATTTAATAAATTGGGACACATCTAAGACACATCGGTTGAAATAAACATACACGTATAAGTTATATGCACCCCACCATCGCTAGTAAGTCGGCTTATATTTGTTAAAAACGTTAAATTACTGTGTAATTACACTTTCTCACTACAAGTAATAATGTGTAAAGTTTTAATGTAATACAGTATAAAAAATATATTTTATATATTTAAAAAATAAAAGGTTTTCCTGACATTAAGATGGGGATGAAGTTTTAATGAATCGATACGCCACAAAAAGAACATTTTAATCATGTTTGTATTACATGCAAAATGTTAACAAAGCATTTAATTCAATTAATATTGTTGTTATTTATTTCTTAAAAGAATTAATATAGTTTGTTCTTCAAAGGTATTGAGCCATATGTTGATGTGTTTTACTCATTTGCCATTTAGAAATTTGAATGAAATATATTAAACCCTTTTGGATTTAAAATTACAATTGCAGGATGTTGTTCTATACATTCTGTTTTATATATGTATTTTTATGTCGTCCGAGTAATTTAAATATTTCTTCCTTATTTTATCAAAAATATCATTTACCAGTTGACACTTATAAATACTTGATTACAATCGTTTACCCCATTACAATAATGACATATTAGCGACTTATCCTCCATTAAAATATGTTTAAACGGGTATTATATTATGCAATGTTTCATTTGAAAATTTAATGAGATTATTATGAGCTTGTTTTTGCACTTTATGTGTTTCCAATACAAATACATTGTGAGAGAAACTTCCAGAAAGTTCGAGGTGAGAGTTCTCTTTAACCCATGTTTAAGTAGCCAGTCGGTCCTTTTGTCGACTGACCGGTCCAAGGCGATAACTCTAGATTTTGTGTGTGCAATGTCAAGTTTAGTCTCAACTTAAGTTTTTGTCACTTTTTACATTTTTACATTTTTATCTTGTGGTAGTTCATAGTTGTTGTAATTGTCATTGCACTTTTTTCTTATTTTCCCATTCAAAGTTATTATAATACTTAAAAATCACATATATATTGTTTAATCAAGTTTTTTAATCACACTTCATGATGAAGAAAGCTTAATTTCCTGATTTTCTTGATCTCCGTGTTCTTATTATTTATGTTTGTTTATTGGGTTTATCGTCCCACCAACAGTATTTCAGTTATATGGAGACGGTTCTTATTATTTATGTTTATCATTTATGTGACAATAGTTTCTACAAACCATCCGGGAATATAAAGGATCCACGATTTAACTCGTTCTTAAAAACGTGTTTTGTATAGTTATATAGTATTAGTAGATCAGTAAAGTTTTTCAAAATTCATATTCATTCAGTAGTGTTTGAAATGTTTCTCTTAAAATTGCAACTCACTTAAGTTCGATAAAACACAGAAAATGTTCGTTTTTGTTTCCGGCATCAAACGATCTCTTGACAAAACGCCACGTTGTACGGTGTACGAGACAAGCATAGAGGAATATTTCCGGTACGCATATAACGCCTTAAAAATAATTTTAAAAAATTCTCTCAACCTTTCCTTTGAGCTTGGATTTTTACGGTAATTACTCAGCACTGAGTCAGCTTTGCTTGTTTTGCGTGTCATTGTTTTACATGGCTGCAAATTATGCCATATGGATCCATATATGTTGAGGCAAATCTGCTGAATAATTAAATAAACAACGAATAAGATTCTTTTTGTTTTGTCGATTTTATATAAAGCATTTTTTGCCTTTGTCTTTTATTTTTATTATATTTTTCTTTTTTCCAAGTCGCATCCATCTCGAAACAGTGATATAATGTCCCATAATAATGGCATTAATTCTGACACTGAATCTGTCAAGATAATACAAACTTGACAAGGTTCTCTGATAACATCAGCATATATTAAAATTTAATTAAGCGCTAAACGTACATAAGGCATGCAAATTAAATGTTGAAATCTACTTCTTATAAAATAAACATTATGGCTATCATCAGAAGAAGAACTAGCAACCTACGCTACATTTGTTTATTTTTGGACTATTCTTTTGACTTCGAAATTACATTAAATAAATATCTCTTCCAATTGCGTTATCACATTTTGTCTAGATTTGTCCATTGCAATTCTCTATCAGAAGAAGCGCTGCAGAGTTGTTAGTAACCACGAGTGGTTCTAAATATTTTGGCACACAACAAGTTAACATAACATAAGAAGTAAATGATGTAAAAAGAAATGCCCGGAGTTGGCTCAAGCAAAAAAGGAAGACCCTTTGTCAAGTGAAAGAAAAAACATTCATTTTTCGTCAAAAGCATTGGAGAAATAGACACCTGGGAGGCTTTAATCTCACTCACCACAAGTATACCACACTGATAACCTAACTTGAACTGACTTGAAACATAAACATAAAAATCGTATGTTTTAACTTTGCCATTGTGTAACATTATACAACATTATAGTTCACAAAAGAAAACAAAACAAAGACTATCTATGATTAAATTCAATTCCATTCTGAGTTGCCTTCCCTCTTCTGTTTTTGCATTATTGTCTATTAAGTATAAAAACATAAAATGTGTGCTTTAAAGCTCAATATGATGACAGATGTAATGCTCTTTTTTGTAATCTCCTGATGACAAAGGCTGATGACTGAAAAGAACCAAAACACTTTTGTCACGTGATCTTATCAAAGTTAAAGAAAATCCTGTTTATGCGGTAATTTGGTTTATGCGTTTGCGTTATTCATGTTTAACAAATCGATGCTTGTTGTGTAATGCATTAGATATAAGGTGTAGTGATTCTTTTAATACTGAACATCTATTAACACTGCACGAATGTCCAACGAATATAAATAGACATAGCTTTCAACATTTTCGTGATATCTGTTGAGTCTAAAAACTTAATAGACACGAAATCGCAGGAATATAGATTCGTTACAAGTACCTACTAACGTATCTTTATAAAAAGTCATTTATAATAAATAAACATGTTATTAAAGATACGGAATTCTGTATTGCCCAGCCAGTGTGCAGTATTCACATCACATAAATCGGAAAGCTTTAACCGTTTTTCTTGATCTATTGCTTTGATATTTTCTGCACGTCCCAAACGTTATATTCGACGTATTCCGTTATGTGCTCAAGATAAGTTGCTTTCGGTCCAATATGAGTTGACTAGCTTGCTCAATTGTCCTTATACAGTAAATGTTCTACCAATTGTAAAAAGATTTGCACGAAGAAGTTAAGTTTATCTTGACTAGCATTTCGCAAGATCTTTATTTTCTGTGTTTTTACAAAAGTTGTTTTATCTTTTGTTAAACACGGCTTAAGGTGCATTCACAAATAAAACTTATAACACTGTGGGGTTTCATGAAATACAGTCTGTTTAACAGATGAAAAGGTGTCCGATTTTTTTGTTTTCACAACTCATTATCTAGGTTTCAATGTTTTCCACCTAGGAAGTTAATTAGGTAATGGTTACTGAACATTCTTGTAAATGTTTAAATCCTCCGTCACTGGCAATGTGTAAGCAGAAACCGCTAGTCCATGTCAATCATTCAAAGAAAGCGGCGTTAACAGAACAAACGTCGTTAACGTCTCCGAAACCATGGTTTGGTTTGGTTTGAAATACATCGCAGTGACCAATTAGGATCATTATAGCAACGTCCATCGATTTTTAGTGGAGGAAGTCCCCAAACAAATGTCTGATAGAACCACCGGTGCACCGCAGGTCAGCTGGAAGACCTCTAAAGAAAACTAAGGATGTAAAAGCACAGGAGAAATTATAATAATGGTAAGCAAGGAATATAATATTTTATTATTAAATAAAACACTTAAATGGACAACCGAACACGTTCATAAGCAATATCTACATGCTTGAAATAGCTCATAAATGATTATTAGGAAGTTTTTCAACTTTCATTTTCAAAAGTCGGTTTAACAGGACATGCTTGGAGGGACCGATCGGCAACTTGTGGGTATGTTCGTAGGCGATCGGATCTTTCACGCTCTATGCAAGCGATTTTCCTTCTAGAGGACTGTCGTCGCATACCAAACTACAACTGCGTAACAGGCTGAAAGAGATTTGAAAAATAGGTATTTTCTAAATATTTAAGTGTTCATATCACTATACCGTCATGCTAACGATAAAGTCTCGGCACTATTACAATGATAACAATTTGATTTGTATTCGACGATATGTAAGAATATATAAGACAAAGTCCTATGAGCATTGCAACATATACAAAAATTGAAAAGACACAGGACCAAGGTATTCACATGCACGCCAAATGTAAATGGGAGAACAAATCTGTGATGAGTCATTTAACAATAAGAGCAAACCCGACAGTTACCGCCTTGGAACGGTCAGTCGGCAATATGGACCGACTGGGGTCATTAGAAAACAACAAAGACCTCTTTGTAAAACGGCAATAACAATGTCGGTTTCCGATTGGTCTCATTAGTTTTGATAAAATTAAGCGAAAACCTTATGCGGGAGTCCATTCAATGTAATTGCATTTGTATTATTTCTTGTGTATCGTTGTTTTATCAATTATGAAAATATATATCTAATATTATTACTGTATATTACAATAGTGATCGCATTAGCATACATATAGACGTCAAGGGTGTGGGTGTCACGGATGAACACTGTTTCTAATTTCTTCCTTTTCAAATAAGTCTTCTGAGTAAAAAAACAAAAAGAGGGGTTAAAAAGATATCTTTCTGATATTGCGCCATCCAGACGCTAATTAAATTATTTCAATTTAAAAACTAGTTAAATTTAAGCTTAAGTTTTATGCCTTAATTAACGTCATCGACACCGAGTTGGCAATTGATCGACATTATAAAGCGACACAGTTTGTCACAGCGCATCCAAAGTTAAATGTCGATCCATTCCGTTAAACATGTTTATATGTAGGTTGAATTGTTATAATTATTAAATAAAACAATATAATTAATGTAAACAAACAAAAAAACTTATTCTCATGTAGGAGTGCCAGGTCAGAGGACAATATTCAGTGTGTTTTCAATTATTTGCATTGTTCCAGTTACTGTTTTGAAGACATTTTACAAGCGACGGGTTTTTTTCACCTTTGATAAATTAGACACCAATAATTACGTGTTTAATGAACAAATTGACATGAGGACGGTATCGCCATTTACCAGAGGCGATATACGCGTTGAAAGAAAATATATATATTGTACAATTTACCGACTTACTGCCTTTACGAGCAGTAAAGACGAATGCCATAAATATTGTTTTACATAATATCAAATTTTAAAGACTTTAAAAAAACTACTAAGACTAGCTCCCAAACTTTATCCATTAGGACCTTTCTACTTTATTATGTCTTAAGGCTCGTAGCTAATTTAAAGTTTGTTTCATATGTATATTTGCTTTCTAATTACATTTTACTTCATAATCAGGTTAGAGCATTGTTGTATTTGTTTTCTTTATTATTCGAGAGAACTGTATTCAATTTGATTGACATAATTTAACAGTTCTATGCAGGTCCTTGGGGGCAACCTTGTATACTCAGGCCTATCAAGGTCTGCACGTCAAGAGAGAAACCATAGCAAAATGTCACAAATAATTGTATCACGGAATTTGCCCCTTAGCAGGTCGTAAACAAAGAGGGAAAACTTCTCGATTGAATTAGGTGACATTAGCTATGCAGAGGAATTTGATCTGGAAGTCGCGTAACCACAGGGAATTCAGTTACTTATTCAAGTGTTAGCTACTGGAATCCAGCGTGGATTAAATACACTGATGACAAAAACAGATTGGGGGTGGTGAAGCAGAGGTATACACGATTTGTAGCAACTGGTGTCTCACACAGCCAAATGGTAAATATGAGCAAGGTTTGTGGGACGTTGTCAGACTGAAATAAAAAAGAATAATTATACATCATTAATTGGATGACAGAAGATTGCAGTTTGCATGCGGGGTTTTTTTTTATAAACTTCGACTTTATTATCTGTTCTGTACAATACCTGAACTCAGATGAGCTTTATAAAAAGTACCTTGCTGCAAACGGTATTAACAAACCAACTAGGAAGACCCTTTGATTAGTAATGGTAAGATTAGTGCTTCCCCTTGCCCTTTCTACTGTGACGCTGCGCTATGCCTTTTTTTTCTGTTGCACCACAGTGCCCTTTGACTAGCAGCTGTGCGCAGTACTGTCCTTATCTCACACATGGCCCTAGTTTCTATGGGAGTGGATATCCGCCTATATTCAATTTCTGATTTGCAAATTGCAACACTGCATATGCTTAAATTTGCTATTTGGTTGCACAAACACGTTCGTTTTTACATGCATCTAATTCACATTTCTCGTATACTATTTGGAAATTACAGATCTCAAGTCACAATTATCAAGTTACAAATGTTATGTTAGCATACAATTTACAATACAATTTACAAGTTACAAATCTCAAACCACAATTCTTATTTAAAAAATCACTAATGTACAAGTTAAGAATTGACAACATTCAGACGCTAGCTGGCGGTACCACATAAATATAGCCGTCACTAAGCTAAAAGTAGAACGGAATATCATAAGTTAAAAATAGAACGGAATCAAAAATGATTCTTCAAAGGAGATACAATAGATTGAACGCGTTATCTTTTGCAAAAAGTAGTTATTAATGTTTATATTAAAATTCTGCAAGTTATTTTACCACATAAGTCTTTGTATTCTTAAAACTACATTCAATCCTATTTAATATACATATCGGACGTTTCCAGAAGAACATACTCTCTCTTTCACATTCGGATTATAGCTAGCCAGATTTATGCATACTATTATATAATGAATAAATAAATGTAAATGAGCTTCCGATTTTACATAATTGTTATTGTTTTGAACCATTTACCCATAAAGAATATTGACAATGCATAAGAATTGAACTACATCAACAGGAGTACTTGATGTAGTGAGAATGCTTTCCCCAGAATCAGGTGCCCATGTAGCTCAGTTGCTAGAGCACCTACCCCAAGAGCAGGAGGTCCTGGATTCGATCCCCACCCACGGTAATGGGATTTTTCCAGCCATTTTAGTGGCGTCGGAATTAATTCTTCAGAGAACCCTGTGGAGCTGGAACATGCTATGTATTGGTGGTTCTGTTCAGCTGTTACCTGGCTAAAAATAAAAAAAGGTTGAAAGCTCTCTGCCCAGGTAGGCCAGGTGGTAGAGCAGGTAATTACAAAATAATTTAATAAAATGCAGTATAGACATCTGCATATGCCTAATGCATAGTGAGACTCTTTTTTCGAAACAATTACAAGCTGTAGTGTTATCATCTGCATACTCGATTTCTTTAGTTAAACAATACCTCGCCAAACTCGAATTCCTGTTTATGGCTGCTGCTTTTTGTAATTGCAAGCTACGTTTAATTGTTGCAAGCTAAACTGTTTAAAAAAACGAAACACTAGGTTCATTTCCCTGGAAAGGGTCTCACTGACCAAGTGCGACTTTCTATAATTGAAGGTTACACTATCGTCCCAATAAAATATGTATTCTATAACAGCCACCGCTCTCCAGAGCGGCGCCGATGATTGCCACTTAAACCTCTACAAGACAGATTAAAATCTGAACAAAACTCGATGGACAGTAAAGGCATCATTTGCAAGGTCAGCTTCGCATCAAAGGCGACGCAAAAAGTTGAAGATGAAAAGAGATTAAAGCAATATGGGATCTAGTACAAAAGATACTTGAAAAATTATGGTTTTTATTTGAAAGCTTTCAATATACTGTAAATCTGGAAAAAGTCTATATAACTTATATTCATCAAATCATAGAATGGTTTAAAACAAAATAAAAAGCAAAACCCGACAGGATTTAATAGGTTTTCTAAGATGTTAGTTACATATGTAGAAAACATGCAAAAAAGTTGTATAATTAACTATAAAACTAATTTGTACAAGCAGAAAATGCACATATGCAGCAGGCTGATATTACACAAGTATTCAGATAGTATTTTTCTCGAATGAAGAATGTTTTGTTTTTTTCCCAGTATTTTATGGTTTATTTTCATTTGAAAAGTTACATACACACTAAAATAAATATAAAAAGCATAAAATAGAACGCCGTTTACCGAATTAGGACCAGTGTTTATCACGTTTAGAAAGTCCGCAAAACAAATGTGCAAATTTCAGTGAGCATTTCATATATAGGCGTCGCGCTTCAGCGCGTTGCTAAGACTGCAGATCCCAATACAACGAAGAAAGATAAATCGGCATATACACAGTGCCTTCTTGAAGGCCTCTTACAACGGATGCACCGTTTAAAAGTTGCAATGTCTAGCAAGTTTAATTCCCTGTATATCCAGTCTCTTATTCATTTGTTGTCCCATCTTGTGGTGATGTTCATCTTTTTGGTCCATTTACGTAATACGTAAATTCGCTTTTGCCTCATAAAGGATTCTCACGAAAAATAAAACCAACAAGATCCTTCTCTTTTGTTTGTTTTTGTGCAATGTCTCAACGTCAATTCGTATGAAAGTAAATGCACCGAATGCTTTGATAGAGTTTGTTATCACTTTACTTTATTTCTCGGAATTTTATATAAAGGGTCAATATTTACCAGTTTCACACATATATAGCTTTCGTGTGATGGTTAACCAGATGTCACTATATAACACAACACACTTGGTTCTTGGCGCCGAACGACGAATTATACTTGATATGCAAATATTTGGTAACATAATTAACAAAATAACCATAAAAGTACAAGTGTAAAACCCTATATAGGATTTATCTGTCATAATATAATGTTAAGTAGCTATTTAATTTTGCAAGTGCTCTGTTTTGATTTCCTGTTTTCATTCAACTTTTATTTTTGTGAGAAAACAGATTACAACAATGACGCCACCATAGATTGCCGAAAGTTTCATAACCTAATGAATTATTTTAAAGCGAGAAGGTATTCAGTTGCTGGATGGTCCAATTTTTAGATTTATACAGTATTTATATGGTCTCTCTATTTCCTTTTTCGAAGTTGATTTCCTTGTTAAGAAACATTTCGTTTTACACTTTCTTACCATTTCTCATGTTTTGCTTGCTTCCACTGGTTCCTAAAAACTATTCGCTTTAAAGAATTCCGACATTCGCGTATCGTGTTGGTTGTATAAGTGCAGGGCCCTGGTCCAAAATTCTTGTTTGAAAGTTTAATGTACATGTACATATTTTTTCCTGAAAATTTCATTGTTGCAAATCTTTCAAATTCGCTTCAACACGAAAGAATGTCATCTTGTTTCCGGTTTCAAACGAACCCCTAACAAAAAGTTACTTCCGTACTGGAGTACACATTATATGCAAATCTTTAATAAGAGCTTGGATAAGGGTTTTAGTGGCTGTCCAATGAATTGAATGCGGATTCTTTTGTTCGTTGAATTACAAGCATCGAACATTTTTACATGACAGCAAAATTATACCATAATGATCCAATTATTTGAAGATAAATCGTTTAGTAAATAAAATACAGTGGGAATACAATTACGAACATCATTGTATCCTTGCTTAATGTAATTTTGTCTGCGATAATGTTTTCAATATTCCTTTGTCATATAAACCCACATTGACTTTTTCTCGTTCAAAGCCACATACATTTTACGAAATGCCCGCACAGTGTGTATTGTTCATCAATAATTGTATAAAGTGTACAGTAACATGCCTTGAAAAACAAGGCAAAGAACCACAGAAGTCAGATGGTGAATCCTTATTCTGACATCTCACCGACAAACTCAGGTGAAAATTTAAAAATATAAATAGATCCTATGATCCAACATACATGTGTATCAAGGGAACATTCGCTCATTTTCATGACGTATCTTAACTCTGAGCGCTTGTTTATGAATCATGTCAGATTTTATTTTAGGTAAAGAAATTTCCTAAATAACAGATATCAAGAAATCTGGCAATGGTAAGGCAATGCATTATCACGTTTTCCGTGTTAATAACTGAAATACCAAAAATGAAAATTACTTTACTTACGAACACTTAAAGCCGCAATAATTCCGAAAAAAAATCTAATCAACTGGTTATATATACGAATGGGTGGGGGATATTGCGAACAATTTACAAGATATAAACTGACAAACAAATACTGCATGAAATATGCTACAGGTGACATTAGAATGCTACAGGTGACATTAGAATGCTACAGGTGACATTAGAATGCATATTTTAAAAATGTTTACATGCATTTTCATAACAATGTCCATTTAAATACGAAAACAAAAAAGTTTAAATTTAAGAAAAATATATGAATAATAAGTAAAAATATTAGAAAAAATATTTAATAATAATCAATAACATTTGTTTTCACTATCAATGCCCCCCCCCCCCCCCCCCCATTTGTTGTACTGGCTATGTAAATTGTTAAGTGCTTCAATAAAAGACAAATACCAAATACGTTCCTTTTCGAGACAAAATTCGAGGTTCGTATAATGGTGTTGGAGAACACAAAACAGATATATGTGTACACTTCAAAGAAATGATACAAAGTTAATTTGAAGTTTCTGCTTATAATAAACCAAAGCAATGTGCCTTGCTGAAATAAAACACAAGGTTGGTAGTATGGAATCGGCTTGGGACAAAGTATTCATTAAATATAGAACTGAACTACATAATAGTCACATATTCATTGGAAAGAAAATAAAATATGATAATAACAAAAAGTGACCAAAGAAATGTTACAATTTGTTTATATTTATGGTTGATGTTTATTCAGAATTCATCATAAAGTTATTTATATAAATGTACATTTGTATAAATGTATGAAGATGTACATTGTGTTACAAGGTACACACCACCATCTATGTCCTTAATGTTGTATTTGTTTAAACAACATTGAGTTCATTGTATAATACTACCAGTTACATTCACAACTGGAAACACTATTACAGCTTGGCAAGACCGAGAGAAAGGGATCGTGACAGGATGCACTGTATCCCCCATCCTGTTCATTATGGGGATGAACATTATCATGAAGGCAGGGGAGAGAGAGACCCGTGGGCCAAGAATGAAGACTGGTTCCTACCAGCCAGTCTTGAGAGGGTTCATGGATGGCCTTACAGTCACGACCACCTCCATTGTACAGGCACGTTGGGTTCTAAACGCACTGGATGATGCTGTGACCTGGGCACGAATGAAATTCAAGCCGAAATCCAGATTTGCAGTTATAAAGAAAAGATGCCTCATCAGAAATGTCACCATGAGGATACATGGGGGAAGAGATAACCCTGTAAAAGCACTTGGAAAGTGGTATGATGACTCTCTCGGTGATCACAGGAACGTGGACAACAGCAAGACTCTAGCATCTACATGGCTTACAAAGGTAGACAAGTCTGGCCTCCCAGGAAGTACAAGGCCTGGATATATCAGCATGGTATACTTCCACGATTATCTTGGCATCTCACACTTTACGAGATTCCCATGTCCATGGTTGAGGCACTAGAGAAGAAAGTCAACCAGAAACTCAGGAGATGGCTTGGAGTTCCACAAAGTTTTTGTTCAATAGGCCTGTACAGCAGATCATGTCAGCTACAACTACCTCTGTCATCAGTGGTTGAGGAGTTCAAGGTCGCTAAATGCAGTCTTGTTTTGACACTGAGAGATTCTGCAGACGCGAAGGCCATAGAGGCTGGAGTAGTCACCCGATCAGGAAGAAAGTGGTCAGCATTTTCAGCTGTAACTGAATCAGAGAGCTCACTTCAGCTCAAGGATGTCAACGGGAATACTTGCATAGGCCGCCAAGGAATTGGGATGTCTCACTTCAAGGAATGGAACAAGGCTCTGGGTAAAGCGAAGAGAGATATGGTTCTTGGAGAAGTAAGAAAGGTGGAGGAACATAAAAGAAGAAGCAAGGCTGTTGGGTTAGACAAACAAGGGGCATGGACTAGATGGAATCAACCAGAACGTCAGGTGTCCTGGCCAGAGCTGTAAAAACTAGAACCAGCAAGGATTTCCTTCTTGCTCCGGTCAGTGTATGATACACTCCATCGCCTGCAAACCTGCACACCTGGGGTTTGATAGAAGACCCATCATGTCACTTATGTGGAGGCCGCGCCACCATGGCACACATACTGTCAGGGTGTAAGACAGTTCTTCAGCAGGGGAGATACCGCTGGCGACATGACCAGGTTCTAGCAGTCTTGGCAGACAGCCTTGAGAAAGAGAGGAAGCAGAAGAGAGCAGTTACGGGGGAGCAGCACTCTATACAGTTTGTGAAGGCCGGACAAACAAAGACGGCTACACAGGGAGGGCTGCTGGGACTTCTCCACCAAGCAGAATCATAAGAAATGAAGGCAGATCTGAGGAAGAAGCTTGTTTTCCCAGATGTGGTTTAGACCAGCCTTAGACCCGACATCGTGCTATGGTCGTAAGTCAGCAGGAAGATCATCATGATCGAACTGACTGTACCCTGGGAGGATGCTAGCAAGGAGGCCCGTGAGAGAAAAAGTGCCAAATATGCAGAGTTGGCAGACTCCTGCAGACAGAAAGGATTGAGTGCTTGGGTTCTTCCAGTCGAGGTGGGGGCCAGAGGTTTTCCAGCACAGTCTATCTGGAGAATGTACCAGAAGATTGGCATGACAGGAACCAAGAGGAAGGCAGCTATCAAACTCCTTGCTGATGCTGCAAATGGTGAAATTTATTCTATCAGTTTTAAGTTCGCTGTCGCTCGTTGGTATGAGGCATAAGACCACAATATACATGTATTAAAATAGAATAGAAGAGAAGTGTGAGTGTATGGGCCTGAATCTGGAAATTCATTTGTCCTGATATCTTATTCCCAACTCAATACCGAGAAACGGCAAAGATTCTCGTCAATCAACCGTTTTGTCGACTGGCGCCGTTCTTAAGATGTCATTGTTTTTATGGTGGCGATAGTGTAGCTATCAAACTCCTTGCTGATGCTGCAGAGAGGGCATCGTGTCAGCTCTGGTTTAGAAGGGAAGAGCCATCCTGAAGACCTGACAATAGCGGGTAGTGAACAGTCACTGCCGACCCCGTCAACCTGAGGGCGTAGTGGAAAAGGGGTCGAAACGCCTTATGACGGTTGAAGTCCACCTGATGACACTTGTCATTTGCGGTCTCCAGGAGTTCATCGCCAAGATGAGATCATCATGCTCATTAGGACCGGTCCGTACTGAATTAGCAGTGAGGACTTTACATTCAGCAGTAGCCTGTGAGAAAAAGTGACTAGTGTCTGTCGACTAAGGTTTTTAATGGTTTAATGGACTAGTGTCTGTCCACTAAGGTTTGCAATGGTTTCATTGACTAGTGTCTGTCCACTAAGGTTTTTAATGGTTTCATTGACTAGTGTCTGTCGACTAAGGTTTTGAATGGTTTCATTGACTAGTGTCTGTCCACTAAGGTTTGCAATGGTTTCATTGACTAGTGTCTGTCCACTTAGGTTTTAAATGGTTTCATTGACTAGTGTCTGTCCACTAAGATTTGCAATGGTTTCATTGACTAGTGTCTGTCCACTTAGGTTTTAAATGGTTTCATTGACTAGTGTCTGTCCACTAAGGTTTTAAATGGTTCCATTGACTAGTGTCTGTCCACTAAGGTTTTTAATGGTTTCATTGACTAGTGTCTGTCCACTAAGGTTTTGAATGGTTTCATTGACTAGTGTCTGTCCACTAAGGTTTTGAATGGTTTCATTGACTAGTGTCTGTCCACTAAGGTTTGCAATGGTTCCATTGACTAGTGTCTGTCCACTAAGGTTTTGAATGGTTTCATTGACTAGTGTCTGTCCACTAAGGTTTTAAATGGTTTCATTGACTAGTGTCTGTCCACTTAGGTTTTAAATGGTTTCATTGACTAGTGTCTGTCCACTTAGGTTTTAAATGGTTTCATTGACATGCAAGCAAAGCAGCTTTTCTATTTTAGATAAGAATGAATTGTGTGTAAAGATCTGGACAACTATTAGGGTGAGACAAGTATCGGTCAAATTTACTGTGCAGATAGTCCAAACTTCAGCAAATGGTGAAATTTATTCAATCAGTTTTAAGTTCGCTGTCGCTCGTTGGTATGAGGCATAAGACCACAATATACATGTATTAAAATAGAATAGAAGAGAAGTGTGAGTGTATGGGCCTGAATCTGGAAATTCATTTGTCCTGATATCTTATTCCCAACTCAATACCGAGAAACGGCAAAGATTCTCGTCAATCAACCGTTTTGTCGACTGGCGCCGTTCTTAAGATGTCATTGTTTTTATGGTGGCGATAGTGTAGCAGTCAATAATACGAAGTCGCAGTTGTTATGAGAAACCCTTTTCCGAACCAGTGTTCTGTTTTTGTAACAATGTAGCTTGCAACAATAAAGTGTAGTTTGAATTTATTAAAGGAAGCAGGCATTATTAGAAATTCGCAGGCGATGTCTTTTTAACAAAAGAAACCGAGTATGCTGACGTTTGCAATTCGTACATAGAGATGTAGCAGACAACCAGGAAAAAAAGCAAAGTACCAGACAGTCTAGTTTCCATCAGAGTTACGGTTCGTTACTCTGAAATATTTATGCAATGAATCAAAAGTATAAATTTTATAGAATGCGGTGGATAGCCATCTTCATGTTTACAACGCATGCTCTCTACGGAGCCTTGGATGTCACACATCCGTGCTCTTTCTTGTCTTTACTTGGAAACCTCCTCGTAGGAAGTTTTCTAGACATGAGGAGTGATTTAATTTATTCAGTATATCAAACATGTCAGAAAAGAAGCCAGTGTCTTTCAACTGTTTCATATAATACCATAATAACTATAAAAATATTGCTTGGCAGCAGTTTCTTGTGAACAGATACAATTGACCAAGAATCGTTTTCTCCTTTCAATTTCTGCGCTCATCGGCAATGCTTTCAATAAACCCAATGCAATATTGGATCTTTGGGTCCCTAAGTGTTGCATGGCATTTACGCATAATATGCTTCAACTAAAATAAACTAGTAATCTTCGGTTAAAAACTGTTAAAACATAGCATAGATTAAGTTTGTTATGCAGGTAAATATTGTGTCGGTTGCAATGTATAATGAAACGACAATAAAACATATATGTATCAAGGCTAAGTGACGCAATCATGAGAACACTGGCCTACAATGTTAAGCTTTCAAATCGCACAAAACCACGTTGTTGTTGTCGTTTTGTTTTTGTTATTTTATTGATAACATTTTTGTCATGTTTTCGTTATTGTATCAACAGTTTCCGACAACGGTCCTGTGGGACTTCAAGAATACTTAAATGAAAGGATTAAATAAAAATACATTTTGTACTTTGAATACAGAAATCTTTGTACAGATGCTTCTCTGGAGATGATGATAATGAACAGAAATGGACACGATAAAAAATGTGTCCGGTTGTAATCAGTTTTTATTTTTAAAATTAAAAATTGTTGTATTGTTTCGGCATGATTACAGTGTTTTGACGCTACCGAGAAGAAATTCCAGACAAAGGTACTTAACAATCATTTATTGTAACTTCATTATAGTTTTTTTTTTCAAACCCAATACGAGTACAACTCAAAAGGCAAATGTATAAACAATTTGAAACTTACGTGTCTTTGTTTCCAAAATCAAAATGCTTTAAACGTTAAAATGGCTTAGAAAAAGACAACCTAGAATTAAATATGTTT